>CM072242.1:47835666-47838166 GCA_036851935.1 Coregonus suidteri
CAAGGAGGCTAATTTGTCAAATATAAAGTTTATGTTCCAACGGCCAAATTTACACCTTCATTCTGTAGGAGAATGTTAATGCTAAAAAGTTGTCCAGGAGAGATTGTATTTTTTGGCTACTAATTGCTTTTTGGTAGATTTCTGTACTGTTTGCACTCCATCTATAGGTCTGTTTAGTACCATGTAATTTATTGGGGCCGTGATGCTTCATGGTTGGGCTTCTGCTCTTTTCCAGATACACTGTGATTTTACTGTGTCCAGAGAGAGAACTGTTAGTGGGCTGACTGTGAAGGCTCTGAGAGACTCTGGGTTAAGGTCTGTGATGAAGTAGTCTACAGTACTGCTGCCAAGGGATGAGCTGTAGGTGTACCTACAAAAGAGTCCCCTCTTAACCTACCATTGACTATGTACAGACCCAGTGTTCGACAGAGCTTCAGGAGCTGTACTCCATTTTTGTTTTTCACTTTGTCCATAGTTGTTTCTAGGGGGGTAATTGGGGGAGGGAAAGGTTGTTGCTTCACCGTAGGTGTTTGTCCCCATGACTGTTAATAATAGTGTCTAGTTCTTCTGCTGTTCTAGCATTCAGGTCTCCACAGACCAGCACATTGCCTTGGGCACCTGAAAGTGACTAATCTCCCCCTCTAGAATGGAGAAACTCTCTTCATTGAAGTAGGGTGACTCTGAGGGGGGAATGTATGGTGGCACAGAGGAAGACGTTGTTATCTGTTAAGATAGCCTCCTTGTTGATTTTTTAGCCAGATAAAGAATTCTCCTGTTTTGATCAATTCGATTGAATTAGGTTAGTTCAGATTAATACCATATTAGCATTCCCCCTGAGTCTCTGCCCTGTGGTGGATTCCTTTTAATTTGGTGGATGTGGTACGATTACCTCCCTATAACCTAGTGGACAGCCAGTGGAAACATCACCTCTGCACCATGTTTCCTGTAGTACTACAATATCAACATCATTCAATTTCTTTTAAGGAAGTCTGGGTTTTCTGCTCTTAGCCAAAAGCAGAGGACTTCAAGCCTTGTAAAATTCCAACATGCACCGTAAAAAGACTTCATAACTGTTTTTTTTCTTTACATTCAAAATGAGATAAAACACTCACAATCCAACAATAACTATTAAAATAGGATTTTTCAATTAAGGTAAACTCTTATTATTGCAAATGTGATTTGTTTATCATTTAAGATAGTATTTGTGTCCATGCCACTTGGGGGATGTACGTGTGAGGATGGTGGAGTTTCTTGTTGCTCATCTTACCATGACCCTCGGCCTATCAACATGTGAGCATAGTAGATTCAGCATTTGTTTGATGTCACTCATTTCGTTGGTGGGAGCTGGACCAGTTGCTCCTCTCACAGCTTGTGCATAGCTCTGCCTGCCTGGCTGTGGCTCCTCCAGGTGTGGGTCTGTGGTGGGGGGGAGGGGGTGTTAGGCCTCGTCTGGGTGGGTCTGAAGCTGGGCTGGGGTGGTCCTGGTGCTGCGCTGGATGTGGTGGGCATGAGGTTTGGTGGTGATGTGGCCGTGGCTGGGGGGTCCAGGGTACTGGTCCGGGGTGTTGTCTCAGTGATCTCGGGGGGTGGCGATTGCTCCTCTATTCCTGGGTGAGAGGTCGGGGGTATGCGGTTTAAGGCGATGTCCTTGAGAGTCTTAGCAAAAGATGGGGACTGTCTCCCGTACACAGGTGAACATGGTCATAGAGACAGACAGATCCCAGATCGAGGGTGGGGATGGTGGGCCAAGTGTTACATTGGGTCGCAGGAGCACAGTCCCGGGAGAGGCTGGCGTTTATTTCTTGGGATTGTGGGCAGGGTGGAAGTCCTTCCTCTGTAGAAGGGGGTTGACACCACGATCCTTGAGTTGGGGGAAGATTGCGGAGGCCTTCTCAATCACTCCCCGTAGTTGAAGTCGCCACCCTCTCCTGCTGAGGCACGCAGGTCGTTGCTTCCGGTGTGTATGATTATGTGGACTTGGCGACCCAAGCTGTGCCTTATCAAGCAGCGCCATGGCACTCTGCGTTGTTGGGCACCACACCTTTCTCGTTTTGTGTCTAGGGAAAAGTTTATTCTCCTGAACAAAATTCCCCATTTGAGTCCATCAACAGGACAATCTCAAGCCAGTGTTTCTTCTGGACTGGAGGGGGTAGAGTTGGGGCTGGTGGGTGTTGGAGCTGGGGGGTGTGGGCTAGTCTGTGTCGGTGTCGTGGCGCTGTCAGTGGGAGGCTGTTCTGGGGGCTGGGGGGGAGGGCATGCAAGCCGGCAGGGCTGGGGAGGCCTGGCTGGTTGAGGTGGGCTCTCCTTCTGCTGTGTGAGGGCAGGTCATAGAGTGGTGATCTAGCTGCTCCGCTGCAGTCTGTCCTCTGTTTCTCTTTCTCTCCTGCAGCTCCTCTCTTAGTGTGGTCAGCTCGTTATTACTGCTTCTGCCTGTCTTTTTGGAGCTCTCTCACATCTCCTTTGTTAGATCAGCCAGCTCTCTCTTGAGTCCGTCTCTCTC
>CM072242.1:47843166-47859989 GCA_036851935.1 Coregonus suidteri
TGGATGTAGTGTGAGGATGGTGGAGTTATTGTGCTCATCTTAAACCATGACCCTCGGCCTATCAATCCATGTGAGCATAGTAGATTCAGCATTTGTTTGATGTCATCATTTCGTTGGTGGGAGCTGGACCAGTTGCTCCTCTCACAGCTTGTGCATAGCTCTGTCTGCCGGGCTGTGGCTCCTCCAGGTGTGGGTCTGTGGTGGGGGGGAGGGGGGTGTTAGGCCCTCGTCTGGGTGGGTCTGAAAGCTGGGCTGGGGTGGTCTGTGCTGCGCTGGATGTGGTGGGCATTGAGGTTGGTGGTGCTGTGGCCGTGGCTGGGGGGGTCCAGGGTACTGGTCCGGGGTGTTGTCTCGGTGATCTCGGGGGGGTGGAGATTGCTCCGCTGTTCCTGGGTGGAGAGGTCGGGATGCGGTTTTTTAAAGCGACATCCTTGAGAGTCCTTAGCAAAGATGGGGACTGTTTCTCTGTACAGGTGAACATGATCATAGAGACAGTCCAGATCCGGGGGGATGGTGGGCCAGGTGTACATTGGGTCGCAGGGCACAGTCCCGGGAGAGGCTGGCGTCTATATTCTTTGGATTTGGGCAGGGTGGAAGTCCTTCCTCTGTAGAAGGGTTGGGACACCAACGATCCTTGAGTTGGGGAAGATCGCGGAGGCCTTCTCAATCCACTCCCCGTAGTGAAGTCGCCCACCCTCTCCTGCTGAGCACGTAGGTCGTTGCTTCCGGGTGTATGATTATGTGGCTGGGCAGACCCAAGCTAGGCCTTATCAAGCAGCACCACTGGCACTTCTGCGTTGTTGGGCACCACAACCTTTCTCGTTTTGTGTCTAGGGAAAAGTTTCTTCTCCTGAACAAACTTCCCCCATTTGAGTCCATCAACAGGACAATCTCAGCCAGTGTTTCTTCTGGACTGGAGGGGGGTAGAGTTGGGGGCTGGTGGGTGTTGGAGCTGGGGTGTGGCTGGTCTGTGCCGGTGCCGCTGTCAGTGGGAGGCCTGTTCTGGGGGCTGGGGGGAGGCATGCAGCCGGCAGGGCTGGGGAGGCCTGGCTGGTTGAGGTGGGCTCCTCTGCTGTGTGAGCGGCAGGTCATAGAGTGGTGATCTAGCTGCTCCTGCAGTCTGTCCTCTGTTCTCTTTCTCTCCTGCAGCTCCTCTCTTAGTGTGGTCAGCTCGTTATTACTGCTCTGCCTGTATTTTTGGGAGCTCTCTCACCCTCCTTTGTTAGATCAGCCAGCTCTCTCAACAAACAAATGAAAGCCTTTGGGTTTGGGGATGTTTTTTTGTTTTGGATGAATTTACTGTATGCTGGGCCCTCGTGTATGGTGAATGGTGGGGGGTGGTTTGGAGTTGCCCATATCCCTGTCCAAAGGGGGCATCAGGCAGGGATGCCCAATTTTCAGGGCAGTTATATAGTCTGGCGATTGAACCAATGCTTTGTTTTTTAAGAGCGAGGCTTAACTGGTTTCTCTGTGCCAGGGGTTATGAAGGGGTCCCACGATAGCACTGTCTGCGTATGCAGATGACGTGACAGTTTTTTATTACAGGGGGTGAGGATGTTAAGTTCTCTCAAACGCTTTAAAAGGTGTATGAGGGGGCCTCCTCAGCTAGAGGTCAATTGGGGAAAGAGTGAAGCGCTGTGGGCAGGCCAGCTTCAGACGGGGTCCGCTCCACGGTTACCAGGGGGGGCTTCAGTGGGGCAGAGATGGGATGAAGACTTTGGGTTTTTTTCTAGGCTCCGATGTCTTTCAGAAAAAGAACTGGGAGGGTGTAGTGGAGAAAGTGTGTGCCAGACTGTCAAGATGGAAATGGGTGCTGGCCCCAGCTGTCTTATAGGGGAAGGGTACTGGCCAGCTAATAATCTTGCTGCCTCTACCCTGTGGCACAGACTAATGATTTTTGCAGCCACCAAAGGGTCTGATACAAGAGCTTCAGAGGACCCTTGTCAATTTTCTTCTGGTCTGGACAACATTGGATTAAAGCTTCAGCCCTGTACTTGCCACTGCACGAGGGTGGGCAAGGCTGGTGGACATTTCTTCCAGGATCATGGCTTTCCGGGCTTCAAGCAGCACAGAGACTGTTGTACAGTGACGGTTCTAGAGCTGGGTTGACACAGCCTACACATTGATGAGGAGAGCGGGCTGTTTGGGCTTAAGACAAGCACCTTTTCCTCTTAAAGCTGGAGGGGGGTGAGTTGCCTGGCCTGACTCCATTTTATGAGTCTTGTTATGCAGGCTTGGAGAGTTCTGGTCAAGTCCCCGTAAGGCCTGCACGCCACCAGGGATGTGGCTTTTTTGAAGAGCCTCTTTTTCATAACACTGCCATCCAGTCCCGTGTTCTGGGTTCAGCTAGCCTACGTTCATCGCCTGTTAGGCGTGGGGTGTACTAAGCTGGGTCATCTGATGCGGAACAGGAATAGGTCGTTGGAGGAGCTGGGAGAAAGAGCGGGGATCCGATTTGTCTCGCCTACTGAGGAAGGTCGTCGCTGAGGTCTGTGACTCCTTGCCAGTACTTCATCTGCAGTATGTGACTGACACTTCCATTCTGATCGGTGGAAGGAGGGTCTGGATTATGTTGTTCCCTGCACTGATTGTTAGTGCTGCGGCGGGGCATTCGAGGAGGACGTGGGATGCTGCTTTCCTTCGATACCCCGGAGCTGGGGGAGTTCAAGGAGGTGGGAAAGAAGGCCATGTACAGAATATGTAAAGGTGTCCCATGCCTCTTCCCTGGAAGGGGTCAAATCGACGAGGTGGGCGGGTGTGCTTGGTCAAGGTGCCTCCCCAAAAGGCTGTGGGCGAACATTATACAAACTGTCTATTGATAAGAGGACAGCTGACCTCCAATGGAGGATAATACATGGAGCCATAGCCACCAACATGTATTCTGGTACACCTGGATCCTACTGTTGGGGAGGGGTGTCCCATTCTGTGCTCAGTCTGAAAACTCTGGCCACATCTGTTTTTACAGTGTCCCAGGTTGGTCGGGATGATTGACCTGATCACTAATTGGTTCTCAGCTCTGGGAGAGGTTTTCTCTTCACCAACTATATATATTTGGGCCAAAGTACAGGTTTAGTCAGAAAGGTGTAGTTGTGTGTTGCTTAATTTGTGTTAGGGGCAGCAAAATTAGCCATATGGAAGACCCGAAAGAACAGTATTCGGGGACAAGGGGTTTTGTGGATGTGTGAGAATGCTTGAGGGAATGTTGGCAGCAAGACTAAGGGTTGAGTTTGCCTATATAAACTTGTCAACAATATTGATCTGTTTATGAGTATATGGGGTATTCAGAGGCCTGTTGTGTTCAGTTACGGTGGAGGAGGAATTGGAGTTGTGTTTTTAATTGATGTGTAAATTACGGTTTTGTATGAGTATTTGTGTGGTGGGCTCCCAGACCCAATAAAGATTATTTCAAACTCAAAAAACTCTCTCTCTCTCTATGTCTCTCTCTGTGTCTCTCTCTCTGTCTCTCTCTCTCCCTCTCTCTCTGTGATCTATCTCTCTCTGTGTCTCTCTCTCTCTGTTTCTCTCTCTCTCTCTGTGTCTCTCTTTCTGTGTCTCTCTCTCTCTCTGTGTGTCTCTCTCTGTGTCTCTCTCTCTCTCTCTCTCTCTCTCACTCTCTCTCATCTCTCTCTCTCTCGTCTCTCTCTCTCTCCTCCTCTCCTCTCTGTCTCTTCTCTCTCTCTCTGTCCTCTCTCTCTCTGTCTCTCTCCTCTGTCTCTCTCTGTCTCTCTCTGTCTCTCTCTCTCTCATCTCTCTCTTCTCTCCTCTCTCTCTCTCTCTCTCTCTCTCTCTCTCTCTCTCTCTCTCTCTCGTCTCTCTCTGTCTCTCGTCTCTGTCTCTCTCTCTGTCTCTCTCTCTCTGTCTCTCTCTCATAACAATAGCTTCTGCACCTTATATTCTAGCCAGAGTCAAGTGATTGTTCAGAGTAGCACAATTATAATTGCTCATACACATCCATCTAGATTTAACGATAACGTGGTGATTGGAAAGGGACATATGGCTATTGGACAGTGACGATCACAATAAAAAGCTGCAGCCTTGCCATATTGACTACACGACGAGCACGTTAAATAAACAAGTGAAGGAGCTCTTATTTAACAGTAATCAGCAGAAGCACTGTAGGTCGTTCCATGTCATTTCAGCTAAGCCATGACACCCACCATCTCAGATTTTTTTTCTGAAAATTGTTTCTGTAGTTAGAAACAGATCAGATAAGCATTTGGAAACATTATTTAATTCCTGCAAATAATGTTGCAGGAATGCTGATATTATCTGTTTTTTAACAACAGAAACGATTTCAGAAAATCTGAGATGGTGGTTGTCAAACCAAGAGTATAGTCAGTCTAAATTCCCTCCCCCAAAGTTATTGTTGGACGGCCCTTTAATTTTTCCCCGGGAAACCCCTTTTTTATGTAATTCTTCAAAAACGTTTTTGATGGTTGCAGTGCATCCTGGTCTAAACTTTTTGCTTTCATTGGGGGGCTTGTTTTGGAAAAAACCTTTAAACCCAAATTTAAAGAAAATAATGAAAGGGGGGAAATAGTGAGGTTGTATAAGCGATAGGCGATGGACTCTCGGTCGCCCGGGCGGGGGTTTTTCATTTAGCTTTTGAAAAAAAGCTAGCAGATAAAAATGCCGGAAGGCTTTTGGTTAATGAGCAAAGTTTTGATTCATTTGAAATGTATCCCAAGGCAATGATTTAGTTTTACTATAAGAAATCAAACCCCATATACCTCATTTTCCCTTTAATTTTCCCAATTGATTTTGATTGCCATTTTTTTTTTAGGGGTTCTTGGTTTTAGAGCATTAAAAAAATAATTTTTTTGGGCTACAGTTGGGGCCCTAATACAACCCAAAAAGGGAAAGGGAGAAGTAAAAAGGGGTTTACCTTGAGGTGCCAAACTTTTAAAGCCACACAGAGACAGGAGAAAGGGACCCTTTTAAATTTCCCAATCCAATACCTTGGTTTTCTGTTCAGCCCTTGCTTTGAAATGTAAAAAGTTTTGAAGAGTGTGCTTCCAATTATCATTTTGACAAATATATAGTAAACAGCAAAAACCCCATATACCCAAAAAACCCAAAGGGGAAATAATTTTGATACCAAATCAGTTTTTTCAAAGTTTTCCCCACCTCGGGGGTTTGGATAGCAAAGTAAAAAGAAAATGAAAATTTTGGTTTTGGGAAAAAGAAAAGGTTTGGGGGTTTGGGAAAAAAATAATGATAAAACCAGGAGGGGTCCCACGGGAGATCCAGAGCAGACAGGTCAGAAAGTCTCTTAGGAGAGACCAGAGCAGAGCCGACAGGTAAATAATAGATCCTTTACGATGGTTAGAAAAAACTTTTTATAAATTTTGGAATTTGAGTTTCTCCTCTTTTTCTTTTCCCTCTTTTCCGTCTAAACCCTTCACTTTCTTTATCATTGGTTGGTCTCTCAATTTCAACAAAGCTAACTTTTCTCGTCTCTCTCCCCCCAGGCTCCCCTTCCCCCCTTCCTTCCTTTTTTTCTCGCCCAACCCCCCCTTTTCTCCCCTCCTTCCCTCTCTTTTCATTTTCCCCCCTACTGTCTCTGTTCCTCCCACCCCCCCCTTTTTCTCAATTTTTTTTTAAATTTCTTCCTCCCCCTCCCTCTCTTTTTTTTCCCCCCCCATCTCCCCAAGTCTGTGCATTGGGGAAAGCAAGGACAAATTTTCCCCCGGGCTGCCATTAATTCTAAAGAGCTGACTCTAATCACTAGCTTTTTAATAGTTAATTTTTTTGGACCCCCGGTCCGGGAAATGGTTTAAAGGTTGCAATTTTTCCCTGAGTAACCGCAGATACCCTTACTGGGTGATCTGAAAAGTCATAGTCAATCGATCAAAATAAAATAATATTTTTAAAAATATAATATTTTCAATTTACAATCTGTAGAACAAATGAGAATAGAATGGGTTCACAATTTTTGTAAAAATTTCCATTTGGAAAATTTTGGGAAAATAGAAATAAATATGGATGGTTTTAAAGGGGTTTAGATGGGGGGTTTTTAAGGGTTTTAAAAGATGGGCCCAAAATAAAACTAAAAACAACTAACAACAAAAAGAAAAAACTAATAATGAAAAGCATACTGTGTCCTAAAAAATATATGGGTTTTATAGGTTTGAGAGTTTTTGTAAAATGCACATTTTAGAAAAGATATGGAAATATGGGAAGCAAACCGGATGGCCATCATGAAATGATGGGAAAGGGGTTTGAGGGTAAGGAATTTTTCAGGAGAAAAAAACAAACAAAATAGAATTTTTGTAAAAATTACTGTGTCCAAAAAATGTATATATATATTATAAGCGGGAAAGTAGGGGCCCTAAGCCTTGTTTTCCCAATTAGTTACTCCTTTTTAGGGAAGGGGGTGGGGGGGTTGGAAAGTAAAAAAGGGGAAAATATATTATTTTTAAAGGAAAAGTATGTGTTGTTTAGGGTTGTTTTGTATGTAGAAATGTTATGTATGTATGGGGTGTGTGGGTAGGGTTTTATTATTTTATTATATTTAAAATAATAAAATATATATATATATATATATTATATTATAAATAAAATATTTGCGAGAGAAAAAAAACATATGGGGGATTGGAAGTGTTTGCAGAAAATTACTTGGGGGGAAATTTTCAATTTTTCTGCAATTTTAAAGCTAATCTACCCCCTAAAAAAAAAAAAAGTATTTGCTACTTTGCAGAAGGGTTTGCATGATCAACCCATTTCCCCAAAAACGTTTTTTGTAGTTTTTCAACAAAATTTGAGGTACATTTGCTCCCGTTTGGTGGTGTTGTGATGTGTGTTAAAGGAAATGAGTAAGTATTTAAAGGGCAGTGGCCATGTTTGACAGGTTCCCCCAAATCACCACCTAACCCCCCCCCCGGTTTGCAAAATTTTTTGGTTTAGTACAGCAACCCCTTTTCGTTTGCTCTGGAGTCTATTGATTTTTTTATCCCCCACACCAGGGCGGCTCCTGAAAAAAAGCTCAGGGGGGGCAAAAAATTTTGGATGTTTAGGGACCTACCCACATTTAAAAAAAAATATGTCCCGCAAAAACAAAGAAGAAAATTTGGGAGCATATAAACCCAAAACCAAAAGCCCTTTATTGACTGATCTCAAAAGTGTTGGGGGCTTACCAGGGGTTTGGGGGAGCCCTTTGTTTCATCTTTGCCAGCAAAGCTAACTCAAAAAACTCCGCAAAAATTCCCCAAAAACTGGATTAGCCGGCTGAGGGTGTGGCGGTTTTTTGCTAAGTCCTAGTAAAAATATTTGTTAAGTGAATATGGGAAAATTTATATGTTTTAGTAAAAGTTTTGCTAAGAATTTTTTGGTCCCGGGGTGGTTATAAGTTTCGTTCCTATCCAATAAAAAAAGGACAAAAAGGGCCTATTTTTTTCAGCCTTGTCAGCAGGTGGCCAAAAGGGCAACCCCCACGCCAAAAGGCCTCTCAGTTCTTTCCAAAATCACGAGTTCTTGTCTGAGGACACACACACACAAAAACACAAAAACCAACACAACCCCTCATCACTGTTAAAAAACACACAAAACACACACACACACACCCACACCACACACACACACACACCCACACCCACTCTCTTTTGGCTGAACATTTGAAGAAAGAGAACCCGGGCTCAGAGCCAATTCAAAAGGGGACACTAGCCGGGGGGGGGACCTCGCCCAACTCATAACCCAACCCAAACAGAAGTTTAGAAACTACTAATTCAACCACTTTTATTTTTTGCTAAAAAGGGCTGGGACACAAAGTTTGGGGGGTCTCTTTCAGATAAAAATAAAAAAAATAATAAAAATAAAGCCATTTTGGGGACGCTTTTATCCAAAACGACTTTCAGTCATGCGTTGGGATAAAAATTTTTGGTAGGGGGGTCCCGGGGAACGAACCCACTAAACCTTTGGGGTTACAAGCCCCCGTTTCTTAAACCCGTGAGCTACAGAAAGTGGATCCCCCATGGGTGCGCATCGCTTGTAAAAAAGTCAACACAATTTGGGGGACAAACCCCGTCCCTTTTTTGGGGGACATGTTATTGACAGTTAAAAATATTGTAATTTCGACGCAACTAAATAAAAAATTTAGCTGGCTTTGTAATCAAACTTAGAAAAATTTGGGGGAAACAATTTAGTTATTTTCCCCTTAATTTGAGGGAATTTGGGGGGAAAGAAATCGGTTACATAGTTTATACTTTACGATATACTGTTTTTGGGCAATACGCAAAATTTTAGCGCTAGTTGGCGACCCGCACCAAAACAAACCCTTTTTTCCTTCATAGCTTTTTTCTTTAATCTTTTCACTTGGGGGCCAATTTGTTTTTTAGCACTTTAAAAATTTTCCCCCTGACTGATCAAAAATCGTTCCATTTGGGTTTTTGACCCCCCTGCAACAGACAAATGGTCGCAAAAAATCACAGTATTTGAAACGCAATACGTATAGGGAAACATGAGACTCGCAAGGGAAAAATATCTTTTCTTTAGGGGGCCCGGCAATTCCCCGCCCCAAATTTATTGCCACAAAAATCTCTTCGTAGCAAATGCGATGTCTTTCCCCCAAAAAGGCAATGGGTCTCCCGCAATGTTTACTTTTTTGAGGTTTTAGGGCCCTCTCCACTTTCCCAAAAAATTTTATGAACCCCATGTATATTTTTGGGAAGGGGAGCAAAAGTTTGAACTTGTAGGGCCAGGATGTAAAATATATGTAGCTGCAGCAATTTTTTCCCTTTTTGATTTTGGTAAGTTAAAGGGGCTTAAGATACTCCCTAAAAGTTTTTTCGAACGGGGCCTGAAAGCGATTCCCGATATCTTTACCCCAGAATAAACTGCCTTTTTATCCCAAACCACCCTTTTCCAAAGTCTCTAATTGGTCTCATTCTCCAGTAAACTTGGAAATTTTCAACCCCAACCCCATCGTTGTGGTTTGGGACAGTAGCCTGTATCCCTCATCCAGTTGAGTGGCCCCAAAGTTCTTTTTCTTCCCTACCAATTTTTGGAAAAACCTGGGTGTAGGACTTTTTCCGCCTTTAGTAGGAAAAACCCGTTGAATTATTAAATTTGGTTTTGGGAGGCCCTAAATTGGTTTTTGTTGCCAAATTTTTCGGGTTTGTTCGCCCACAAAAAAAGGAAAATTCTTTTCAAAGAGACAATTTGAGTTGCACGGCCCTTTTTTACAGTAAAAAGTGAATTTATTGATGAGGCTACCCGCTCTTTTTTAGTTTTCGTTCATGGGTTTTTGTTTTCGTATGACGAAAAACGCTTTAAATGCAAGCCCCCCCGAAACCCAAGAGATTGTATTTAAAGCTCTGATATTTTAAAAAAATAGATTTTACATGGGAGTCTATGACGGGCTTTTGGGCGATTTTCAACATGACTGAAAACGGGGCCCCCAAAAGGGGGGGGGGGGGGGGGGGGGGGGGGGGGGGGGGGGGGGGGGGCATTTGAAGCAAAACCCTTTTGCCTGAAATTGGGGCCCCTTTAGTGGCAGTCAGACCAACGTCTAGATTACAAAAACTGATTTAAACCCCTTTTTTGCCGTGATATAATTTATTTGAAAAAAAAAACCCTTCCTTTTTCCCGTTTGGCAGGCGTCGCCCCTATCGCCCCCATTGAACAAAACCCCCCCCTGCTCCACACCCCTTGAAAAGTTGGGATTTCCCGGGGCCGGGGTAGGGAGTGGCAGGGTTTTTTAGGTTTTTTTTTTTCAAGGGCAACGATTGAGAAAAAACCCTATGGAGTGGGAAATTTTTTTTCCCCCGGGGGATTTTTACTTTTTTAAACATGAATGTGATATTTTCCCTTGTAAGAATCATCTAGTAAAGTCTATAAATTGTCCCCCGAAAAAGTTTTGTAAACAAATTGAAAATTTTTAAACACTATGGGCCTGTCATGCCAAAAATTTTGTCCCCCTTTCCAAAAAAACCCTTGGGTCCATTTTAAAATTTTAGCGGGGAAGTAGGCGGGGAGGGGGGCAGTTCTATTTTTTATTTCCCCTCATAAATGCTCGCTCAGTCCACACAAAATTTTACCCAGAATTGCTTTTCCCAAAGGGGGGGTTTTTAACGGTGAACCACCCGCCCGAATCCTATTTCTTCCCGAAAGGGCCCAAAAGACTGGAAAGAGAAAACTCTTTCTTTTCCAAAGGGCCTTTTTTATAAAAAATACTGTTAAATAGGAATAAATTTAAAAATTTAAAAGGGTTTTTTGATTGAATTTTGGGTAGGTACTGTACTTACTTACCTCCCGCCTGCCCAGTCACAGCCAGCTAGCTGTTTATTTAGCAAAATTACCCCGCTAGCTAACCGTTATTGTAGCTTTCTGTTTGTATGTATTTGCACTTAATGGCATCCCTTTAAGGAGATTTTCTTTATCTTTCCAAACCCGGCCCAAAATAAAATTTTAAGGCAACCCCTGAACTCGAAAAGGGGGCGGGAAATTCGTAGGGGGCAGAGAAATTCACAATTCTGGTTTTAAACAGTTAATTCTTTAGGTTTAAATGCGGATTTTTGTTTTGGGACATCTTTTTTTCAAAAAACCATTTTCCCCCCTAGCTAGTTGGGCATTTAAAATGTTTTCAAACTAAAATATGGGTTTTTTCCCTATTTAGGTGTCCCAGCCCATAAGTTTAAAAAATCAATCAAAGGATGGTGTAAACCCAAATTTTGGGGAATTCCAACTGCCCCAGGTGCTTTGCTAGGGGCAGACCAAAACAGGGCAGAGAGAGGGGGATGAAATGTGAGAGAGGGGAGGAAAAGGGGGGAAAAGAGTGGGAAAACAAAAGGGGATGGAAGGGGGAGAAAAAGAGAAAAAGCAGCAGTTCAAAATTTTCTTTTACTTTAGTATTTCAACAAAATCTTTTTCTTCCGACTTTTTTAGGTAACCAAAAAGTAAATACGGGGGAAGGATGGCCACCACACGGAGGGTGATTTTTTTCTAAGGAAAGGAAAAAGGAGGGGGGAAAGTGACCGAGATCCCTGTGGCCCTTTTTGGGGTGAAGCGCATGATTGACAAAACAACGTGCACTTTTTTCTGCCGTGGAATTGCCAAGGAGGTGGACAGCTGGACAGTGAAAAAACATTTTGTTTATCAATCACATTCTATTATATCTGAAATTATTATAATTTCAATTAATGTCATATCAGAGAGCACAAAACGTCACTTGATGCTTAAAGGTCAGTACCCTATCTAGCTTGCCAAACGTTTTGAGAGGGTGAAGACTGTGGCGCAGGAGTTGAAGCCCATCAAAGTTGTTTCACCATGGCACATGATCGGTAGGTGTCCCAATTCAATTTTGCCCTGATAAGTTGTTTTGCAATGGTTGCTTTATTTGACCACAGCACAGTTCAATATTATAGTGTGTGTGTGTGTGTGTGTGTGTCCTTACCAATATGAAAATCGCATACAGTATGACCACAGATATGGGTAAGAATAAAGTAATCTTCACGAAATCCAGGAATGGCAACAGCTGGTGTCTGACGGTGACCAATCACTTTACCATGTGGGTGGAGGCAATACCCGTTAAGGTAAGTAAAGGAAGATAACGTGCTTAACCCAAATTCCCTTCTGTAACCCATTAAAAAGGCGCTTGGAATCAAACAATATTTTCGTTTTGTATGATACCAATCAAGGACGACACTGGCGATGTGACGAGGTCCACCTTGGCAATAACACAGTGAAATGTAGCTCAACCGAGCTACACGCTTTCACAACAAACAATCACTCACAAAGACAAGGGGAACAGAGGGAAACTTATACACATACTAATTAGGGGAATGAGCACCAGGTGTGTGTGATTGACAAGACATGACAAGTGGAGTGATGAGGATGGGCAGTAGCTAGTACTCCGGTGACGATGAACGCCGAAGCCTCCCCCGGCCTGTCCTGACAGTAGGTCCGCAGGAACCTACCCACATCTTGATTCACCCTTTCCACCTGCCTATTGCTCTCGGGGTGAAAACCAGAGGTCAGGCTGACCGAGACCTCCAGACGTTCCATGAACTCCTTCCAGACTCTAGACGTGAACTGGGACCTCGGTCGACACTATATTCTCTGGTACCCCGTAGTGCCGGAAGACGTGAGTAAACAGAGCCTTCTCAGTTTGTAGGGCCGTGGGGAGAGGAAGGAGGCGGCAGGACTTTGAAAAGCGGTCCACAACGACCAGGATAGTGGTGTTACCTCGGGAGGGGGGCAGTTCAGTGAGAAAAATCAATACTCAGGTGAGACCATGGTCGTTGTGGAACTGGTAAAGGTTGTAGCTTACCCGCTGGGAGGTGCCTAGGTGCCTTACTCTGGGCGCACACTGAGCATGAGGAAACATACACCCTCACGTCCTTAGCCAAGGTAGGCCACCAGTACTTCTCGGTCAGCAGCGCATTGTACGAACGATACGTGGATGACCAGAGGAGGGTGACGTGTGTGCCCAGTAGATCAAACGATCACGGATAAGTGCAGGCACGTACTGCAGCTCAGCTGGACACTGCGGTGGAGATGGATCTGTGCATAATGCCTACGCTATATCTGCGTCCATCGCCCATACTACCGACGCCACAATGCATGAGGCCGGGAGTATTGGGGTGTTGTCTCTGGGCCTTCCTCTGTCATACAGCCAAGACAGTGCATCTGCCTTCACGTTCTTCGTACCCGGAATGTATGAGAGTGTGAAATCAAACCGGGTGAAGAAGAGGGCCCACTGGCCTGGCAAGGATTCAGCCTCCTCGCTCCCACGAATGTACTCCAGGTTACGGTGGTCTGTCCAGACGAGGAAAGGGTGTTTCGCCCCTTTGAGCCAATGTCTCCACATCATCAAAGCTCGAACAACAGCTAGCAGCTCCCGATCACCAACGCTGTATTTCTTAGAAAAGAAGGCACAGGGCGGAGCTTGGGTGGCATGCCCGAGCGTTGGAATAAGACAGCTCCTATCCCTACCTCGGACGCATCCACCTCCACTACGAACAGTAGTGATGGATCGGGGTGAGCCAGTACCGGGGATGAGGTGAACAGACCCGCAATCTACTGAAGGCCAAATCAGCCTCAACAGACCAGTGGAGCCGGGACAGCCCACCCTTCAACAAGGGGTAATGGGAGCTGCGACCTTGCCAAAGCCCCGAATAAACCTTTGATAGTATTGGCAAAGCCAAGGAAGCGCTGCACCTCCTTTACCGTGATTGGAGTCGGCCAATTACACTCGGCTGCAATGCGGTCTCCATCCATTTCCACACCTGTGGTGGTAATGCGATATCCAAGGAAGGAGATTGACTGCTGGAAAAACTCACACTTCTCTGCCTTGGCATAAAGATCCTTTACCAGCAGACAGACCAGTACCTTGTGAACCAGGGACACATGCTCGGCGCGCGTAGCGGAATACCCAGGATGTCATCGATGTAGACCACCACACCACACGACCAAACATGTCCCGAAACATCTTGTTCACAAAGGACTGGAAAACGGATGGAGCATTTATCAAAACCGTAGGGCATCACAGGGTATTCATAATGCCCTGAGGTTGTACTGAATGCTGTTGTCCACTCATCCCTTCCCGAATACGCACCAGGTTGTAGGCACTCCTGAGGTCTAATTTGGTGAAAAACGGGCCCCATGCATTGACTCAATCACTGAAGGAATGAGGGGAAGAGGATAACTAATCGTACCGTCACATTAATCAGTGGTCGATAATCAATGCACGGGCGTAAACTGCCATCTTTCTTCTTCACAAAAGAAGAAAACTCGAGGAGGCAGGTGAAGTGGAGGGATGTGTATACCCCTGGCGCAGGGACTCAGTGACGTATATTTCCATAGCCTCCGTTTCAGCCTGCGACAGAGGATACACATGGCTCCTGGGAGGTACAGCGTCTACCCGAAGGTTTTATCGCGCAATCCCCCTCCCGATGAGGTGGTAATTTAGTCGCTTGCGTCTTGGAAAATGCGAGCACCAGATCATGTATTCGGGGGAATGTGCACGGTGGGGGTACTGTCCTGGACATTCACTGTGGTCGCACCAACGGAAACACCTAGACACCTACCTGGACACTCACGTGACCACCCCGTAAGAACCTCGGCTGCCATGAGAAATTGGGGTTGTGAAGGGCTAACCACGGGATACCCAAGACTACAGGGTAAGCAGGAGACTCAATAATCATAAAGGTGATCTGCTCAACATGCGTCTCCTGCGTAATTATGGTGACTGGCACCGTAACTTCCTTAACCAACCGGACCCTAATGGTCGACTATCAAGTGCTCTGATGGGGGGTGGAATGGTTTAGGGGAACCAATAAAATGCCTTGACGGGTGTGCAAATGCCTGTCCATAAAATTCCCAGCTGCGCCTGAATCGACTAACGCTTACACTGGGAACCTACCAAGTGATCGGAAAGGATATAGATAAAGTACAGTGCGCTACAAAGGGGTCTGAACACGTTTGGGTATTCGTTACCTGGGGTGATGCGTGAGTACCCTGCCTACCGCCTCCAGACCCAAAAGAACATTGACTGCGACGTGAGGTGGATTGTCCCTTCGTGCCACCAGAGTGGCACTGTCGCTGTCCTCCTGCGCTCTCTCGACAGGCGGCTCCCCCCAGCTCCATCTGCTCAGGGTCAGAATCGTCCGGAGTGAGAACGGGCAGACCCCTACCAGGACGTCCTCGGCTGCTAGCAGATTGTCCAGCCGGATGGCCATGTCCACCAGTTGGGAGAATGATAGCATGGCATCACCGGCAGGCTAGCTCCCATCGGACGTTCTCCCTTAGGTGGCACCGGAAATGGTCGATCAGGGCCCGCTCGTTCCACCAGGACCCCGGCGTCCGGAACTCCATCGCGTAGTCCTGAGTGGTCCTCGTCCCCTGCCTCAGATGAACCAGTCGCCCGCCGATCAAAAATGGCCCGAAAGAGGCGAGCAAGCTCCCCGTAGTTCTACAACGTGGTACCTCCCTCGTTCCCACACCATGTTTGCACACTCCAGGGCTCTCCCACAAAGGCAGGAAACGAGGACGGATACATTCTCTCGCTCCAGGGGCTCCGGCCTGATGCTGGAGAAATACAACTCCAGTTGGAGTAGGAATCCTTACATCGTGCTGCCGTCCCATTAAACGCCAGTGGCCGGATATCTGGATCCCTCCAGGGGCTGGGGTGTAGGTGGCTGTATGAAGTTGACCAGCTGGTCTCGATAGATCCTCTCCTCTCCTCTCCAGGTATTCTACCACCTGAAGAACCCGATCCATCGCTTCCCCCAAGCTGGCCAACATCGAGGAATGCTCCTGGACCCTTGCCACAACTCCAGGCATGCAGTCTTCTCCTGCTGACTCCATATCAGATCAGGTGAATGATTCTGTCATGAGGTGTGATGAAGGAGTAAAGGAGGTAAAATACCGAAGTCCAAAGTTTAATCTGTTTGCATAAATCAAACGCCACAAGCATCAAACGAAACTATACAAGGGAAAACATCCTCCTTGACAGTGAAATGTAGCTCAACCAAGCTACACGCTCTCACAACAAACATCACTCACAAAGACAAGGGGAACAGAGGGAACACTTATACACATACTAATTAGGGAATGAGCACTAGGTGTGTGTGATTGACAAGACATTACAAGTGGAGTGATGAGAATGGGATCAGCAGTAGCTAGTACTCCGGTGACGACGAACGCCGAAGCCTGCCCAAACCAGGAGGGGGGGCAGCCTCGGCGGCAGTCGTACAGGCGAGGACAGTCGACCACTGAAAGCCCTGACGCCCTACACTTCGGTGAAGCCCAATAGACAAAGTATGTTAACTTTTGTTGACATTTGAGAAGGAAGAATTTGTATGATATGCTGGGACTTATAAAACATGTACCTCTTCAGTTTACCTCCCAAAATGACTTTTGGACCATCGACTGTCCAAGCCCCCCAGGAGGTATCCCATCCACCAGAGCCAGTGAGTTCGGATCCAGTCTGATTCTCTGAGTCGGAGGGGACCACCTTGAGGTAGGCTATACCTTCCAAAACTGTTGAAAAATACATACATTGGATTCGGAAAGTTTTCAGCCTTATTCTAAAATTGATTTTTTTTTATGACAAAGCGGAAAACAAGGTTTTAAAAAATGTTTGCAAATTTATAAAAAACAGAAATACCTTATTTACATAAGTATTCAGACACTTTGCTATGAGAGACTCCAAATTGAGCTCATCCTGATTCCATTGATCATCCTTGAGATGTTTCTACAACTTGATTCAACCTGTGGTAAATTAAATTGACTGGGCATGATTTTGGAAAGGCAAACACCTGTCTATATAAAGTGCATGGTTGAAGGTGGATGTCAGATCAAAAACCAAGCCATGAGGTCGAAGGAAATGTCCGTAGAGCTCCGAAAACAGATCTGGGAAGGGTACCAAAAAATGTCTGCAGCATGGAAGGCCCCCAAGAACAGTCTCATAGCTTGGGTTTTTCAAACCCTGTCAGTCATTCTGAATGCCGGTTGCAGGTGAAATAAAAATTCCAAAAATTGGATATCCCCACGCTGGCTGGATTCCAATAGGTCTTGCAACCCTGATGTGCCCTTTAAACCACGAGTTTCAGGCCATTGTATTACATTCTCAGATGTTGTAGGGGGAGGTGTTCAGTCCTAGGGTCCTGAGCTTGGCGATGAGCTTGGTAGTGATGGGAAAACATGGCTTTCTGAAGGCTTCAACGCTTTTACCAAAATTGTGCTGGAAAAAAAATAATTATCTGTTTACAATGAACATTAGTGACATCTGCTGGTCAGCAACAAATATTAGCGTGTTGTGAATTATCAGATAGACATTTATTTTTTTCCATTTTTATTAAAAAAATTTTGTGGCGGGGAGTGGT